>JARHVA010004111.1:1127500-1157500 GCA_037957365.1 Torreya grandis
TAATATTCCCATTAACAATAACAATTAATAGAATATATCGACCATACGGATCTCCAACTATAAATGCATGCCTTTATGTGAGTAACCACTACCTAGACTATGAAAATTAAAGGGTATATCAAGAAGCACATTCTCAATATTATCATTGAACTATGTAACACACATAATTAAATTGAAACTCAGTTAGAAAAATAAAACAACTATTTTTTGTATCCTTATTCAATATTTCAATTTATAATTTCTAATGGATGATAATTTCCTTGTAAATGAGAATGTTATATTTATTTTAAATGGATTTATAATCTAAAATTAGACATGTTTTTTAATCCATTAGGAGAATGTGATATATTTATTAGGGATAAATATATATTGATGAAAAGGGCTTCATAAAGTTTGTCTTAATTACATATAAGTAATAAAATCATTCACTTCTTACACTTACCTCTGGCAATCCAACTAGTTCTATAAGTTGCTTGTCTTGTCTTGATTTGTGCTTGACTCTTTGCTTCCCAAAGTTATTTATTTCCTTAAATCTATTTCTAGTCTCTATATTTAATCATAATGTTCAAACTCTATTAGTGCTAAACCTCCTTCCACACAATCTCTCTTGTCATTCCTTTATAACTTGCACAATAATCTTGGCTTAAGCACATTTTCCATCAAAATCAAGTTTCTTGAAATTATGAATCAAACTTACATCATTATAATGCTCACCAAGGTCTCCTAAGACCCCTTCACTCTACTTAGAACATCCAAAACCCTTCTTACCTTTATTACACAACTTTTTCCTATTTTCTACATAGACCTTGTATCCTTTTTTAAGGCTTTATGGTGTTGTATGGATAAGTAAATTTACACATTAGAAAACTAAACCTCATTTAGAATACCCTATATCCTCCTCCATCATTTAAAAAATTTTCATGACCTAGTTCATTCCTTAAACCACCTTTCTAGTCACTTATGGCTCACTTTTTAGGTCTTTAGGTGTTTTAGGGTTCTAATTCACACACAATCCTCAATATATGATCATACACATTATATAGAAGTAAAAAAACTTGAAAATAACTTACTAGACATTTTCCCTCATCTTTTGACTAGTTATCAAGGTCTTTCCATGTTTATATCCCTCACAATATTCTTTTTAGTTTGAAAACCCTAGAAACAGGGTTCCATGTGACTGGCATAGGCCAAGAAGTCTTAAATTTGTTTGTAGGCTTTCCAAATATTTTCAAAAAAATATGATGATGAATTATGTTTTTTATGACTCCCTTAAAACTCTTAAAATTCTTGAAACATACATCTCATAGTTTTTTTACCCTCTTCTACAACAAACTTAGGTTGATTTTGTAAGTTTTGTTTCTTGTTACAAGGATGTATGCACCAAGAAGGGGTCACAATGATGTATTTAAATTTATGTTAGGTTTTAAAACACTATAAAAACTCATTATACCTTACATAACACTTTAGGCCTCTTCAATCATCAAAATCAACTTTGTTTATTCATTCTTCTTTGTTCCCAATTTGACTATGTAGAACCATTTTACATCTTTAAGACTCTGTTGGGGTTTATTCTCCTTAATATGAATACAATACCCACTATGTATAGGTAAACCTTGAAAATTTTATATAAACAACTTAAAAATATTCCCAAATGATCATCAAATCAAGTTGATTCAAGATATTTATCTTGAGAATGTATAATAGAACTCTTGATCACATCAAATAGTTTACACATGGTCTCTGCCCAACCCTCTTAACAAATCTTGACCAAAACCAAAATAAATAATGGTTATTAGTTCTTAAAAGATTATTTTTTCATGCCACTCTTCCAGTCACACATTATAAAACTTTAATTGATATAATATTCTTTATCCAAGAACACATTCTTAGTCTTAATTCACAAAATTTAACAATGCAAGGAAAATAGGACTGTCTTGACTTTTCTTACTCACCAATGTGAAAACAACCTTATGGCACATCAATAAATTCAAAATTTAAATGAAAAAAATTACCAGCAATACAAGATTGACAATTATTATCTTTACATAAGTTATCTTACAAATTTTATTATGACATAGTCACTTTCATTATACACAAAAAAATAAGAACCGTAATATTGATTTTCAAAAACAAGAAGTCTCTTTTCCTTTATGTTTTTTTCATCCTTTAGACACTCCAAATTGATGTAGGGTTATCCTATAAAGACCCTAAAAATGATTAATTTTTGTATTTATATAGTCTAATTAGTGTCAAATAGGTTATATAGGTCATTAGTAGTTTATTTTTGGAGTCTTGGTAGTCTCAAGAAGCATAAAATTCAAATGATAGGTTTTCCCTCCAAAAGGGACGTTCAAATTCTTATAGTGTCTTGGTGAGGCTAGTTGATGTATAATTAATTATAAACATTGAAAATGACATTTTATGGTCTCATGATGGTCTTATCATGAACAAAAAATGTATTTTTCAAGTTTTTGTGACGTGACAGTCCACCACCCCATGTAGGTCTTGAAGGTTTCTTGTAAATCTTGATCAAGATTTAGTTATGAATATTTTTTTAAGAGTATTCATGATAAATATGAGGTTTTTAGTGTGTGAAAATTAATTTTTTGAGAGGAATACCTATAATTTCATTAGAGGTTGGAGAATGGATGTGTAATCAATGAAAGATGGTGAATAAAAGGGTTGTGATCTATGAAATTATGTGTGCATAGTATTAGTGTAACTGAGATAGAGCAATGTCTACTGGGTTGATAGATATGGTAAGTGCATGATGGTTTTTTTTATTTAAGTTGATTGTAAACAATTTTTTTTCTATTTCATGAAATAGGGAACCCAAAAGTGAGTTGGGAGTGGTCACATTTGTGGTGACCTTTAGGACTGAGATTAAGGAATGTATATTTATAGATTTGTGCAAGAAATATTCTAGATATTTGACCCTATTCATACCTAATTTTATGTTTAATTGATAATATAATGTTTATGCCATATTTTAGGTAGCTTTTTCTGATTTACAAGAGATTTATAAGGTGATAAGTTTAAGTTTGCTCAGTGATCTTCTCAATTGTTAGCATGCAGGTAGAAATACTACACACTGTGTTTCTTAGTATTATACCTTGTTTTATATTATAAAGAGTTTGAGGAAGGATGTTGAATTATAATATAAATGTGGATATCATATTTTTATAGTTTTTTTATGCTTTGATATTGAAAGAGGAAATGAAACTTAAGTACCCTATTGAAAAGGGGTAGAACCTAGTATTCACCATGTTTGGAGACTAAAGTATTTGTTTTATTTATTATTATGGATTCAATGTGATTTAAATAGGGTTATATAAAATTTTAAAGATATAAATAACCTTAATATAGTTTTTAAAGCTCTTTGGAAGTGAAATATCCATTAAAATCTTGCTTACCCTATTTACTATTAGTATAATATATTCAAATGAACTAAGATTTAGTGTTTGTGAGTTCATTATGGGTTATGAAACGTTTAATATTGAATATAAAAGTTGTATAAGACTAATAAAATGATAATAATAAACATTTTTTTCAAATGGTTCCTAGTATAATATATTGAATTATTTACTCTCTCAGCGCTAATAGTTGTTTGATACCCTAGGTTTTACGGTTTTCCCTATTTAAGGAGATTTAACCATTAGAATTTTATGAAAACTAGTAATATTGTAAAAATTATGATACCTAATTGATGTATGTTGTTACATAATTTTTACGCATGCAAAAGTATGTAAATAGGGTTGTATGCTTGTGATAAGGCCTAAAGAAGGGCTCAAGATGTCAGGGTGGTATAGAAATAGTAAATTTGTCCAAAGAAGGAGGTCAAAAATTGATTGATTAATCTAAATGGGCATAATTAGTATCTATAAAAGTCAATATTTTTTAGATAAAGTTTTTACATGGTTTAGGAGAATGAGATTTGCTCATATGGAGGGTTAATTAGTGAAAAGCTTAAAGAAGGAAATATAATTTGCCTTGGGATTTATGCCAAAAGGTTAGGTGGTCGTTGAATGGGATAAATGGGTCCATAAATATATAATTATTTTCTATTGGAGGTTTTTATATTATCCCAATAATGAGATTTACCCATAAATAGGGCTAGTAGAAGAACAAAGCTAGGAAAGATGCTTGATTGAAGTAAAACAAATTGACAGTTGGATTTGATGGTTTGATCAGGGATAGGAGGGAGGGTTAAAGAGAAAGTAAGAATTTTATGATATTTAAATCATCTTGGAGCTTTAATGAACTATTGAGAGACCATATTGACATTGACTAATAAAGAGTACACCATGAAGGTAAAGGTGTGTTTATGAACAAGGATTGTTTTAGGTTGTTGAATGTTAATTAAATGCTATGTTGTTAATGGAAATGTTATTTAAAACTAGTATAGATTTATGAAATGTTGTGAAGGTTTATTATAACCATTATTTTAGGATTACCATATAGGAATGAGTGAATGAAAAAAAGAAATTTCTTAAATGGAAGGAAAAGGAAGAGTTTGGCTAAGAAGTTGGATTTAAATCTACATCATAAATCCACCCCATAACTCTCTTCTACAATTAATGTCTTATTACATAAAACAAAAAATATATTCAAAAGACTCCAAAATCCTATAACTAACTCTTAACTTAAATTAGTACATTACAAACTACCTACTATTAGTACATGTGGGTATTAAACATTATTGACCCCTTATTGAAACCTACTCACACAAAACATGACATGGAGACATATTTTTATAATGTTTAATCCTCTTATAATCCACATTCAAATTTGAAAATTCAAATCAAGCTTTAGGTGGGAAAATGCCAAAAAGGTCCTTAATTCAAATTTGACACAAAACTAACACCTCAAAATATTTCCTAGAGACCTAAAATGACCAAAAAAACATAATAAATACTCTATACATGAAAAATAGATAAATATTAAAGAGGATGTAGTGATGTTTCTATATCATACTATTGAGGAGCAAGAAAAAAACTTTCCCATGAAAGTTATAAATGATTTGACTTTGATGTTCCTTGTATCATCTTTCTTCAAAGCCCATGTCCACCTAGATCCCAAGGACCATTTAAAACATATAAGACTTTATGACACTTACTCAGACTCAATGTCACTCTTCCTTTGTTCATCTCTCTCTTCCTCATCATCTTGCTTTGCTTCTTCAGTCTGTTCATGGTTAGTTTTTTCTCATCATTTTGCCTCCAAAATCATGCACATGAAGCAAACATGTCAATGAAAATAACCTCTTACTTATTATCTTGGGGTTAATATTATTATTTGTATTGCATTTATTCTTTTCCTTGACTCAAGATTACTTACAATGCAAACTTAGTTTCCATGATGCTTTCCTTATCTCCTATGAGACTCAAATCATCTAACTACTCTATAATATGATTCCATATTTCATCCTCCTTTGTTGTATACTCTTCTTCATCACCTTGCTCTCCTATTGGTGTCAAACAAATCACCTTTACTTGATGCAACACATATTGTTAAATCACTTCATCATGTGCTTCTCCTTCTTTCTCTTCATTCAAACTCACTTCATCCACCTCAACATGTTATTTACCTTCATCTTCTTGTTCACTTTTCTACCCACTCATCCTATACCTCATCATCTCTCTCCTAAGTTACTTGCATAACAAATTTTTTTGCCTTCTCTCCTCTCTCATGGATTTTACCTTTCTTCTCTTTATCTGCTACTTGATTCGACACTTGAGTGGATTCTTCCTCATGACCCATAAAATATGTGGGTTCTCACTCTCTCAATTTCTCTATCATGGTCAACATCTCATCCAACTATTACCTCATCTCTATTATCTCTTTCTCCATCTTCTCTTTGTGGTGGATTTTCTCAAGCTTGCCATGTCTTCTCTTTTCCATCTCTTTATTCATCTTAACTAATATTTATATCGAGTCTTTTCTCTCATTTATACCTATTCTTCTTTTTTACAATCCTCTCACTTGCCACATCATGACCTCTGTCTTGGGTATATCTTCTTCTCTCTCTTGACCTCAATTTGGTCTCTCAATCTTCTTGTCATTTTACTAAGACTCTCTTATCTATCCCAAGATAAATTATGAGCTCACCCTTGAGCTTATAAATATCTATTTCAATCACTTTCCTTTAGGGCTTTGCCACCTCTCTTTTATTTCACTTTTACCTATAACTTCTTCACTTCATTCCTGCATCCTCATTAGTCATATCATAATTACATCTCAAAGCAACTTCTAACATGTACTCAAAAAAATATTCTTATATATAATAAAAACTAAACTCATACCTTGGTAAAAAATACTCCTAATCTGATACCAAATGATGCAGAGGGCTTCATAAAGTTTTTCTTAATTTCATGAAGGTAAGAAACTTGTTCACCTCATACACTTACCTATGCCAATCTAACTGGCTCTACAAGTTGAGTATGTTATCTTAATTTTTGATTGACTCTTTATTTCCCAAAGTTTTTTATTTACTTAAATATATTTCTAGTCTTTGTATTTAATCATAATGTTTGAATTGTATTAGTGTTAAACCTCCTTCTACATAATCTCTCTTATCATTCCTTTATACCTTGCACAACAATCTTGGCTTAAGCACATTTTCCACCAAATTCAAGTTTCTTAACATTATGAATTCATCTTAAATAATTATAATTATCACAAAGGTCTCCTGAGACCCATTCACTCCACTTAGAGAATCAAAAACACATATTACCTTTCTTACATAACCTCTACGTATTTTTTACATAGACCTTGTAACCTTTTTAATGCTTTATGACATTGTATAGATAGGTACCTTTACACATTGGAAAACTAAACATAATTTTAAATAATTTATATCCTCCTCCATAATTTCAAAAAGTTTCATGACCTAGTTTCTTTATAAAAACACCTTTCTAGTCACTTATGGCTCACTATTTAGGTATTTAGATGTTTTAGTGTTTTGATTCACACATAGTCCTCAATATATGATCATATAATTTTTGTATAAATAAAAAATTTAAAAATTACTTAATATAAATTTTCCCTCCTCTTTTTACCAATTGACAATGCTTTTTTACTATTATATCCATCAAAACCCTAGAAATAGGGTTCCCTATGACTGACACAGGCTAAGAAGGTCTTAAATTTATTTGTAAGATTTATAACTATATTAAACCAACTATGATTATGGATTATGTTTTTTATGAATCCATTAAAACTCTTATACTTCATGAAACCTCCCTCTCATACTTTTCTTACCCTCATCTACAATGAACTTAGGTTGACTATGCAAGTTTTTTTCATTATTACAAGACTACATGCACCAAGAAGGGGTCACAATAATTTGTTTAACTTTATTCAAGGTTTTAAAGCAATTTTAAGACTCATTATACATTACACAAAACTTTATTCCTCCTTAATCATCAAAATCAACTCTATTTAATCATTCTTTTTTGTTCTTAATTTGATAGTGTAAAACCAGTTTACATCTTCAAGACTATGTCAGACCTTATTCTCCTTAATATGAAGACAATGCCCACTATATATAGGGAAACCTTGAAAAGGTTATATAAAAAAATTACCAATACATGAAAATTAATATAAACTCTAGTTTATTCAAGATCTTTCTCTCAAGAATGTATACTAGAGATCACATCAAATAGTTTACACAAGGTCTCTGCCCAACCCTCTTAACAAATCTTGACCAAAACCACAAAAGACAATGTTTATTAGTTATTAAAATATTTTTAGTTCATATGAATCTTCCATTCACATATTCTAAAAATTTCATTAATAGAATCTTCTTCCTCCAAGACTACATTCTCAGTCTTAATTCACATAATTTAATAGTACAAGAAAAATAGGATTGTCTTGACTTTTCTTATTCACCAATGTGAAAAAAAAATTATGACACATCAATAAATTCCAAATTTTAATGAAATAAAATTAACATGGATAAAATATTGGAAATCATTATCTTTACATAAGCTATCTTACAAACTCTTTTGTGACAGAGTCACTTTCATTATACACAAAAAATAAGAACTATAATATTAATTTTAAAAAAAAGAAGTCTCTTTTCCTTCCTTTGGGTTTTATTACTCTTTTAGACACTCCAAATCCACCCCATAACTCTCTTATACCTTCAATTACTCATTATACAAAATAAAACATCTATTTAAAAGACTCCAAAATCCTATAACTAACTCTTAACTTCCCTTAGTACATTACAAAGTACCTACTACAAGCCTATTCACCAAGATGACTCATTATGTGAGTCATGTGGGTACTACAAATTATTTACCACTTATTGAGACCCACCCACACAAACCATGACATGGAGAGATATTTTGATAAGGTTGAATCCTCTTAGACTTGAAATTCAAATTTGAAAATTCAAATCAAGCTTTAGGTAGGAAAATGCGAAGAAGGTCCTTAATTCAAATTTGGCATAAAAATAACACCTAAAAACGTTTACTATAGACCTAAAATGACCGAAAAGACCTACTAAATACTTTATACATTAAAAATATATCAATATGTATAAGGAGGTAGTGATGCTTATACATCAGATATACACCCTTGTAAGACAATTATGGGACTTCTCAAAATATTATATGCATTGTTATGATAATGTGTGACACTACACATTAAATTTACTCCTTTGGGATCCAATAGTGTCATAATCTCACATGGTGTGAATAATATCCTTAAAAATGATCTCATTGTGTCATTAATCAACTCTTTTTTGTTCATCTCTACATATCTATTGATTCTAAAAGGCCTAATGGTTTGAAAAATATTCTAGTCAAACATGTCACAATATTTTAGGAGCTAAAAAGGATTATTGACTCAATGAACTAAATATTATTATATTTAGATACTTATTAGGAGTGTTCCTTTAAAAACTCATAAATATCACTACCCTTTCCTTTATAAAAAAATTAAAGAGATGGTATAAGAGATAATAAATACAAGAGTAATTCACCCAAGTGTAATATATAATCTTCTATATATTTTATAATCCAAAAAAAGAATGGGTCTTGTAAATTATGCATCAATTCTTAGAGAACTAAAAAAACTTTCTATTAAGGACAAATTCCATAACTCGTCAATTGATGAACTTTATGGGACCAATTCTTCTCCAAAATATATTTACGAATAGTTTATCACTAGTTATACATAAATGAAGATGATATTTATAGAACATCTTTCTATACTCGTGAGGACCATTATGAGATTCGAGTCATGCCCTTTAGGATTATCAATGCTTCATTAAAATTTAAAGTATTTATGATCAATATTTTCAACCCTTCCTATATAAATTCATTTTGGTCTTCTTTGATGATATCCCAATCTATAAGTAAATTTGGTGGGATCATTATAACACCTATACACATCACTAAAACTTATATTTAACCACCAATTATGCGCAAAATGATCCAAGTACTCTTTTTATCAACAAAAAAATGAGTATCTTAGACATATTTTTTAACGTAAGAAGTTAGTTTCAACCCTTATAAAATTGAATCTATTAAAAAATGGCCAAATCCCAAAATTTTTAGAATACTTCATGTATTTTTGGGCCCCACCAGATACTATATAATGATTTTCAATGACTATGGGAAAATTTACACCCCATTGATGACCATGCAAATAAAAGATGTTTTTCCTTTATCAAAGAAAACAAAATAGGAGTTTTATGTATTAAAATAAGATATGTTTACTACACCTATTTTATGAATTCTATATTTATCAAATACATTCATCATTAAAAATGATGCATGTTAAAATCAACCTGACATTATCCTCATGCATGAAGGTTAACCTATCATGTTTATCAATAATTATCTCACTAGGTGAAATATAGTATGTTCTATTTATGAAATTAAATGAGGACCATCTTCCATGTGTTCATAAAGTGTTGGCCATACTTTTTAGTAATTTATTTAACAAAATGAATTGTCATAGTCTTAGATAATTCTTAAAAAAAAGAGTCTCCTCACCAAATCATTGAAATTAGGTAACCAAATTCATGGTTTATGATTATGAAATAACCTATAATATTGAAAAATATAATGGGGTAATAGACTCACTCTCCCAAAAACATGAGGACTAAACAATGCTATGTGTTTTATACATACCCATTTTATAGTGGCCACACGACATCTAACAAGAGTGACACCATGACACTCCCATAAAACATATCATCCAATAATTACTTATTGACCTTGCCTCTAAAAATAAATAATAATGGGAAGGAAAATAATTATGGTATAAATATCACATTATTTTAAATACAAAACTAGGTCTTTAAAAAAATATTCTACTTGAACTACATTAATCACCCTCATCTAGTCATTCAGGTTTTCTTGAAACACATGAGTAGGATCATAAATATTTATTTTGGCAAGGAATTAATAAATACATCAATACATTTTTCAAATAATGGGACACTTTTCATCACCACAATGTTTAAATAATGAAAACTCAAGGATTACTATATCCCATATCCATTCCTATATAGCTATGGATAGATATTGCAATGGATCTAATTGAGGGCCTTATAAAATTCTTGGGATAAATCAGTCACATTGGTGGTGTTGGATCACATCCAAATATACCCATTTATATGTCTTATCCCATACCTACATTTATTTGATAATTTACAAAACCTTCCTTGACCAAATTTTCTAACTTCATGTCATTATTGATCCTATTATCTCTAATCAATAATTTATGATGATAATTATTCATGAGAATAAGAACATAACTAAAAATGAGATCTAGATATCATGTGAAAATAGATGGCCGAATTGAAATCATCAAAAAATTCCTAAAAATTTATCTCTAATGTATCTCCTCTAGTTAGTAGAATCATTAAGTAAAGTGGTTACCAATTATTAAATGGTGGTAAAACACTAGATATCACATGACCATCAAATATCCCATTATAAAGTAATTTATGGTTAGAATCCACCTTATCTCCTATCTTAACTTCTAAGAAGTTATCATGTTAAAACAATTGACACCACCCCTAAGTGTATGGGATAATTTTATTTAATTACTCAATAAAAATATCAACCTAGATCAAAATCACATGAAACAAAATATGGATCAACACTGCTCAAAACATTCCTTCTGATCAAGATAAATGAATTTATTTATATTATAACCTTATAATCATTCCTCCTATAAAATTAAGGGTCAAAAAAATATATCAATAGTTATAGAAGACTTATTAGGTTATTTAAAAAATTGTCCTTGTTGCCTATAAGCTATAGCTATCACCTTATTCTCAATTTAATCCTATTTTTCATGTCTCCTATTTGTATAAAGTCCTTGGACCACACCTCAAAAACTGTATAGTAGTTTCTAGGATCAATTTCAAAAAATACATCGTTATCAAGCCTAAATGTGTCTTGTAAAAGTTCTTCTACCACATTCATAACACATCTATTACTAATATTGTAGTCCAGTAGCAAAGTAAGTACATATAAGATGCAACTTGGGAACCCTTTATCCAAAATTAGGTAGTAGTTTCCTAATCTTTAGATTTGAGGGAAAATATTATTAATGGAGGTGGCATGTTAGGACTCATTTTTCCTATCTCTTTCTTTCTTAATCATTTTTATTAATAAAATTTATGGATGCATATGTTTTATAAGTTTTCCCTTGAGTTATGTAGAATAATCCCGCATGCATGGGAAGTAATAGTTGGATAGCATAAAATTAGTATAAACTAGGAGAATAGACTAGTGTAAAGGCATTAAAAAATTATATTAAATTAAACTTGCTCAAATGATGCTCCCCCTTAAAGTAACCAACACTATTTTAATATAATTCTGCTCTTTCTAATGTATTATAGTTATATTCCATTTCATTTACAATATAATTTCTTGGTATTTTGGTATTGGTTTAATCTTTTATAAGAAGTTTTATATCATCAATATTTATAATTAAATCATTTATTTAATTTATTATGTAAATGTGTGATAGTAAATTATAAATATTTTTTATATTTTCATGAAATATTCATGTAAATACAATGACTTCAGTCATTTGTATAAATTAAAAGAGTTAATAACTAGTTATGTGATATGTTCATGACTTTTTTGATATAGTCTTAATTCAAGTATATAGAACACATGTATTCATGTGGTTAATTAAAATAAATGGGATCCATTAATATTAAGGGTTACATATTATATTTATGACTTGAGGTATTTGGTTTATAAAGTTTATTTGAACATTTTGTGACTAAAAATGAAAGGTCCTTAGGTTTAACATATTCTAGAGTGAAAATAATAAACATTTTTTTTATGGCTATCTTCCCCCTTTCTATTTTATTTTATATTTTAGTATTATTATATAAAAAGGAAGAGTGAATTTATTGAGATGGTAATATAATAACACAAACAATGCTTGAATGGGAACAAACAAGGCCCACACTTATTAAATAATATTTCATAGGTGATAAGTTCAACTTAAGACAAAACCAAATGCCATGGAAGAAATTTAACTAGGTTATTAGTTTGGTATATACATTCTCCATATGAGACACAAAATTAAAAAAATATATAATCAAGTATCTATGATCATGTTTAATCAATTTATCTTTCATCTTGTTATATGTGTAGACATTTAAAAATTTCCCCTTGGAATTTATTAGTTGGTAAATTGCATAATTCTAGAAACATTATATACTTTTATATTATTTGCTCATGTTAGTAATTATTGGAAAATATTTTATGATTATTATTTACCCTTACCTCTCTCTTAACAGCCTATATCTCCCTTATTTTATCTCCTCTAATTCTATTCCATTTTCTAAAGCATTTGAATGTTATTTGGTCTTGTCTAGATAGTCCATATGCTTCAAACACCCTTTTTAGTGGCCCTTTTTAGCTTAAGTTCCTTCATCCCTTTCTCCCACATATTTCACCATTTTACCATTTTAGGTTATTTTGGATGATAATATGGTATTATTTGAATTACAATCCTATAGAAATGTAATCATGCTAGTTCATTTGTATAATCAAAGTGAAATTAGGAGAATTAATTATTTATAGTAATTTATTAAAAAATTATAATAATTATATATAAAAGGAATAATTAATTATATATTTTATTGAAGCACTAAATTTATAGTTATATATATTGCATGACACTAGTTTTCATGGTTAAATTATAATAATTATTGAGGTGTGTTGTTTTTTATATTATTTTTTATAAAAATTAAATTATGGATTTTGGAAGGTCCTAAAACCTTGATACAAATAGAGATAAATATAATACATGACCACAAAAATAAGTGAGTCAAAAAAATAGGCCTTGTACATAAATACCAAGCCATAATTATATCATAACATTAGTGAAAGGAGTGAAAACCAATAGTGAAAATTTAGTAAAAAGTTAGAAACTAGTACAAGAAGAGTAGAAACAAACAAGGTCACACAGTCTCTCCACCGTTTTCCAGTCATCTTTTAGATATTGAGTATGTTCTAAAATATAACCCTATTTATATTTACTAGTATCCTCTTCATTTTTAGGTATATTCCCCTTTTTCCTCTTACTTGGACCTCCCTACAAATATTAATCCTTGTTCTTATTTATATTATCTTGAAGGTTTTTCAAACTCTATGTGTAGTTCATAATTGTATATTTTCTTATCGATATAAATTAATCCTTTATCTCCCTCATAGTATTCAAATTCCCTTCCATATTATCAATATTTTTTACTCTTCTCCACATCTTCCATGATTTGTAAAATATCTTTGAACAAGTTCCACTAAGCTACTTCCTCAGAGGAATCCTTATTGTTCCCTTTATACACTCGGTATTTAATTTATTTAATATATTTATTAGCTTTTTAGTTTTCAAAGAAAATATCCTTGGATATCCCATTTTAATTTTGTGGTCACTTTACAATTTTTCAATTATTTAATTTTAATCAACCATCTGCTCTTTCTTCTTGGCTCCTTTATGATTAAGTTTGACTTCCTTAGCCTCTAGTCTATCAACATCTATATTCTCAACATAGAAATGTTTAGAGTGATTAATCCCAAATGGGTTAGTCTGGGTCTCCACATCCTCTAGAGCCTTTGTCTAGGGAAATAATTCCAACTCTTTACCACTAAATTTATTCAATTTTAGAACTAAGCTTGTCACCTATTTAGAAAATTCACCTAATTCCAAATAGATAATCTTACAAAAATCCTCTTCCTCAATGATAGACATAATAGTGATATTAATAGAGATGGATTTATGACCCTGGTTAATAGGATTATATTTATTTTTAGAAAAACTAATGTTCTTGAGTGTCTTGAGATAAATGGAAGGTTGAACACTTTTAACTGTCAGGAACCTAGAACAATAAACATGCTCTGATACCACTTGTTAGGATCTTGCTCCACCAATAAAGCACATATGATTACTTCTTGTATTAGCAACTAAACATGGAATTTAACTAGAATCAATAAGTAACTAGAAATATGAAATAACACAAGAATATGAGAGATAATACACAATTGTATTAATAATCACTCAGAAGAATATACAATAAAGAAGATGCCACTTCTTATTCCACCTCAAAGGCTCGCCACACCTCAAGACCTTCTTCCCTCTCTCTCTCAATACCAACAATCAAATCCAATACAGAATTGATGTTCACCTCTCCAACCAGTCAGTAACACGCTGCCAGTACATCAAGTACACAACCATACTCCAAGTAGATATCTTGCTCTCTACTGCTACCTACAAATCACTAGACCTTACTCACCATTATAGATCTCTAAAAGAAGCCATGCTAATCTGCTGACTAAGATCATACAAACATGAAGAGCCCTTCTAATTCTCCAAACCAGCACCCACTCTTGGTACTGTGGCACTAGGAGGAACACACCATTGCTCTCCTCTCTTAGAAGGAGCTTATTTTCTCTCTTACTCTCTAGCTAAAAGTTTACTATACAACCCATGAGTCCATATATAGATCTCATGCTTACAATAATTAGACTATCTTAATTACAATAATTAGAAACACAACTCAAGACTATGACTGGCCTTTAACATGGAAACTAATAGTCCAAAAATAGACTCTCTAAAATCAACATGTAAACTGCATGTTCATGTACAGGCTGCCGACGTCAGCTCCTCCATGACCAATGTCGGTTGACTGGTGACTGACATCAGTTGCTTATTCACTGCTGTCTGACCGACATCAGCTAATCAGACTGACGTCGATTGGCCTACAACTCATTCTACAACTCTCTGCAACCTTTACAAGCTCTTTGAATTCTCTTATTTACATCCTGGTGAAGCTTTTAGCTCCACAACCTAACAATCTCCCATTTGGAGATAAATAGCTGCACCTATACCTGTACCTATACACCATCTAAATTATTCCCTGGCTTGTATCCCTCTTCAAGATCAACCCTAAATATTAACCACCACATATCATGTGATGTTACACCTATCATCTAAGTAACCTACCACATCTGAACCTATAACTCCATGTAGTGAAGACCTTGACCCTGCATAACATGTTAACCTACTGCTAGTCCCACTGAACTACCCTCCAGTACTCGTTCCCTAAATTGGCTCCATACTTTTTGATAACTCCCACTGCTTGGGAAAACTCAGGTCTACACTAAACCTCATGCGATTTCGAACCCTATTCTAAGCTAAGCTTGAACTATCCAGCCTTTGGTGTGATTTCTGATTCTACATCCTACATCATGAACCCAACCAACACCATCTTCACACCAGCTCCCACTGGAGATAAAATCTCCATGTCTCTTATGCCAAAGAATTTCACTGCTCCAAATTCTTCATGACACACCTCTGAACTAATCTTACCCTTAGCTCAATAAAACCCTGTATGTAAAAGCCTACTCCAAGCTCATCCTCCACATACAGTAACAAGATAATGTTGTGACCATCATCCACCTGGTAAGATAAACACAATAGTTACACTGACATTGACTAAATCCATGCTTAGTCATCCACCTATAAAACCTGTACCATTGTCCTATAGCTTCCTCAAGACCATATACCTTAGCCTTCTATCTCACGTGTCCATCCACTCTCTTATTTAACTTGGGAATCTATCCCTCATCCAGTGTTTTCTTCTAGCTGACAACTCTACCAATAAACACCTATTTGGTTCTTCTCCAAGGACTCACACTCATCCATGCCAAGCTCCCACTATATCTGGATTCTACTTGCATTGCCTCTTCACGTCCTCCAAGTTCTTGACCATCAATAAGCAATATAAAGAAGGTGAACAATGAATATGAGGTTCACTTACCCTTTCTAACCTTCATATGAGCATTTGAGACTTATTGACAGCTTGTTGTCTACCAAATATCTATTCCAGTGACTGATCTTAGCCATCTCCCAGTTTGCTCCCAACCAATGTCAGTTCCCTGCACTGACCCTGACTACTGATGTCATTTCCCTAGCTGATGCTAGTTTCCCTCCTATCGATGTCAGTTCATTCATGATCAATATCAGTCTTTCTTCTGCTGACATCAGTTACTGTCTGACCGATACCGATACCTGTGTTCACTTGTGAGTGATAAATTTTTACCCACGAGCTCTCCATGGATCAAAATCTTGTTCAAATCAACATATCCCTACCCAGAATAATTTAGTTCCCTCACCTGATCTCTGTCTGTCATCTCTTCCATGAACACCAAGGCTTTCTAGTTCTTTAGCTTGTCAAAAACATCTGTCTTCCACTTAAGAACATGCATTCCCTTCCTACATATGTGACCAAGACTACGAAGCCACATCTCTGTAACAAAAGGTGAATTAGTAATATAAGTAGATAGATAAAGGATACCTACTTTCTTACCACCATCTAATTCAAGTGTATCCACTGTGAGAGTTACAGTGCATCTCTCATCACCCAAATTTCTTGAAGAAATTAGACTAATCTCCAAGACTGGCACCTGCATGACTTCCTTCACCATTCATGTGTTATCCGCCTATAATTTTAGCTTCACTTCCCCTTCATCAATCATCTGACAAGGCTCTCTAACCCCTAAATAAATCTCTCCAAAGTCTCCAAAGACATACCCATGAAAAGATGCTCTATTTTGGGCTGCATGGAAAGAGGCAAAAGAATTTGTAAACAAAGATTCTACTTTATCTAGAGCAACCTGTGTAATGACCCTTGCAACATCTACTTTTACATGCTAATCTTCTACCGACCAACAATCTCCTTTTACCTGCTCTTTCTTTCCATCAATCAGACCATTCATGCTATTTAGTTTCTCCATTCGTAGCTTACTTTCTTCTGCCATTGCTATACTCCCACTCAATCTAAAACCCCTATGAGTAACCTATAATCAAAAAACACTACCAGATCTAAAACCACCTATTAGTCAACCCAACCAAAAGCTCTGATACCACTTGATGGTATCAGCTCTTGAACCTATAACCAAGGCTCTGATACCACTTGTCAGGAACCTAGAATAATAAACATGCTTTGATACCACTTGTCAAGATCTTGCTCCACCAATAAAGCACATATGATTACTTCTTGTATTAGCAACTAAACATGGAATTTAACTAGAATCAATAAGTAACTAGAAATATGAAACAACACAGGAATATGAGAGACAATACATAATTGTATTAATAATCACTTAGAAGAATATATAATAAAGAAGATGCCACTTCTTCTTCCACCTCAAAGGCTCGCCACACCTCAAGACCTTCTTCCCTCTCTCTCTCAGTCCCAACAATCAACTCTAATACAGAATTGATGTTCACCTCTCCAACTAGTTAGTAACACACTACCAGTACGTCAAGTACACAACCGTACTCCAAGTAGATCTCCTACTCTCTGCTGCTACCTGAAAATCACTAGACCTTACTCACCATTATAGATCTCTAAAATAATCCATGCTAATCTACTGACTAAGATTATACAAACACAAAGAACCCTTCTGATTCTCTAAACCAGCACCCACTCTTGGTACTATGGCAATAGGAGGAACACACCATTGCTCTCCTCTCTTAGAAGGAGCTTATTTGCTCTCTTACTCTCTAGCTACAAGTTTACTATGCAGCCCATGAGTCCATATATAGATCTCATGCTTACAATAATTAGACTATCTTAATTACAATAAATAGACACGCAAATCAAGACTATGACTGGCCTTTAACATGCAAACTAATAGTCCAAAAATAGACTCTCCAGAATCAACATGCAAATTGCATGTTCACATACAGGCTGCTAACGTCAGCTCCTCCATGACCGATGTTGGCCAATTGGTGACCAATGTCGGTTGCTTATTCACTGCTATCTAACCAATGTCGACTGATCAGACTGATGTCAGTTTCCCTACAACTCATTTTGCAACTCTTTGCAACCTCCGCAAGCTCAGTGACTTCTCCTGTTTGCATCTTGGTGAAGCTTTTAGCTCCACAACCTAACATTAACTAACAAAAATATCAAAGACTGATGGAGGGAATTAAGAATGATACTTTCATTTTGAACTTGAAGTACCAAAGCCTCCAAGGAATATAGGACTAAAGGTATATTTAAAAACTTCCTATGTATAAAATGGTTGATCAAGAAGAAGTGATAAGAAAATATCTTTTTGAATCTACCATCTAAAGTGATATACTTCTTAATATACTGAAAAATCTCTCCCCATGGATCTAGAAGTAAAGTCCTAAGAATATCATCCTCTAAACAATGAATTAGTTTAGTGTCCTTGAATAAGGCATTAATTTCATCATTATTTGATCTCCTGTATTTAAATATCTTGAGGCCATCAATGGCCATGCACTTCACCTTATAAATATGATTTTCATAAATCTCCATATTAACCCCTCTTATGTATACCATCCTATTATTCCATGTATTGGTAAATTTATTAGAAACCTCAAGATCATACCCATTAATATTTTATATATAACTAGTTAGTCCCCATTTTTTAGAGTGTTCAAAATGGTTGCATTATGTTTTACACTATCATAGAAATAGGGATCCACAATTAAGAGTTCCTCCCATATTCTCTACATGAAACATGGAATTTTCACTAAAATATATATTTTATTTATCACTAGGGGATGTGAATATTTTTCTTGAAGCACATAGGGGAACAAGAATCATGAGGTGAGATCATGGCATGAAATTCCTATTCATTGACATGAAGTTATTATAATCACATTCCCTCTCATTAATGATTGTTATATATTGCTTAAAATCCACATGAGTCATTATTTATTCACCAAAACTACCATGATTGAAAATGAAAAACCTATTTTAAATCATGATGATAACCCAAATGAACATAAAAATGAACCTATGAGTAGAGAGAAAGGGTATAAATAGTATTAAATGAAAAATACATCTCTTCAAAATGATACTAAGGTATTGGTTGAAGATTTATTTTTAAGAATAAGGATAATTGAATGATCAAAACCCTAGATCTAATTCTACTTTATAATATCGTGGCTCCTCAATATCAAGTTGGTGAACCCATCTGATCCATTTTTATCTAACCTATAAACATGTTTTATGGAAATTTGATCAAAAATAAAAATGATATTTAGAGATTCAAGAATCATAGTATTTATGGTCCAACTAGGAACAATAATTTATTTAATACAATTGATAATGTTTTGTGAATAATCTTCTATAACTAATAATATAATTTTTTTTACTTTACCACCTAAATTTCCCATAATTTTGAAATTGATTTTGTGACATCATTCATCTAAATTACCAATATACTAGTGTAGGCTAAGCCTATGAATGCTCATTCACTACCCCTAATAATACCTCCCCTTATATCTCTATAAAGATCACCCTTTGAATATCCATAAAGTTAAGTTTAGCCCAAGAAGCAATAGATCTTGTCCATATAGTAAAATTATTGTTCAATTTTATAGAATAGTTTTTGAAACTTCTTGGAATGGATAACTCCCAAATTTGAAAAATAACTTCTTCATTTTTAAAAACTTTATCTAGATCATCCTTTCTTATGGAAGATTTTTTTTCCTTGATAACCCCCACTATAGTATATATCGCTTTCCTATATATGTTTTTTAATTCTAAAAAGTTTTTTTAGTTTATTTCTATCTATACATCCCAATATAAGTGGGGAAGAAAGAGTCTCCATAAAATTTTCATAATAGGAAAAGAGAAATGATTACACCATTGGATTGTTGATTCAAATATGGATTTAAGTTTAACCCAACACATGTTAAATAAATAAGTAGAATGATTTAATATCTTAAAATATAATGGGAAACTCATCTGGATATGAGAAATATATTCAACCTTCACTTCATAGATCACACATCTATTAGAAAAAACTAGACCTCTCATGGCCAAGTTATCTGCAGTCACAATATTATTTGGATACCTAACCTAAAAAATGGTAAACATTAGGAATTAAATAATGTTTCTAAATAAACATAAAGGATGGCCATCTGAGATAGGATTAAGTTCCTTAAGGTATTTTTATTTCACATTATAGTCCCTGTCCTTGGAATTTTCCAACACCAATTCATCCTCATTTTGAATTTAACAAACCTAAAACCTATTTAACATCTCTTAGATATTCTAAATGAAATTTATCTCTTCTTGGATATGAGATTGTATAATTAAGGAAATAATATATTTACTTCCATAAATTATTTCTAGATAGTCATTAATTCTTTTCCCCATGATCATTATGATTCTAGGAGCCAAGGTTTCCCAAGCTTAGTAGTGCTTAAAGGTTTGTCACAAAGCCAAGTACATTCCTAAAATAAATCCTTGATGTCATGAATGAGGAATAATTTATAAATTTTCATATGGATATATTTTGGGTCCACTCACCATAATTAGAAGACATATTGATGCAATTAGGAATACATGTATCACACTGCACACTGACATAGAACTTAACAAAGATTAATATTTTCCTAAATTTAATGATGATATATAATCCTATAAGCTATCCTATGTATTTAGATATAAATTATACCACTTATTATACCTATAATTATAATGGTAACCCTAGTATTCTAACCCAAACATTCACCTATTTTATTCTCTCTTTGAAAGGGTTAAAACTTGGTTTTCATTTCAAAAGGTAAATACTTACTTTTCCTAGGAACTAGGGATCTCCCAACAAATCGTTAGTAAAATATTAATTAATAGAGAAGTAAATGATAAAAAAACCATTTAACATTGTAAATATCTCCATATGACCCTTGGGTTTCCATCTCCTTGTTTCCCACTCTCTAAAAAGAAATAATATTAGGGCAATTTCCAAGGAACTTACCTACAAGGGCATTATCTATTCTATTTTTTTCTCTATTGATTATTTTGTATAGTATTTTTAGGTAAAAAATATCTATTTCCTTCTATGGTAGAATAGGTTATGACTCACCTCACCTCAAAACTGGTCCATCACCTATATCTCTCTCCACCCAATATCTTATCTCTTTGGTAGCCCTAAAAAAAAAATTGGTCCCAAATATAACCTCAAAAATGATGGCCTCGTGATATTTTTATAGTCCCACATTGAATTTGAGAAATTTTTCAATGTATTAACCTAATTCCTTTAGGATATGACTTTATTCCCCCTATTGCTTAAGGATATGACCAACCATATGCCTTCCCACTGAAATCCATATTTGAAATTTCCTATCAAGCTCATAAATGCCATCTCCAACTCTATAATGAATGTATAATTGCTACTATATAGTTACTATTGAGGGGGATATCAAATATCAAGATATTTTGACTTTTCCTTGCTATAATGTAGTCCCCAAAACGCTTTTTTCATATGTTTTTAGGTATTAATAACAAAGTATTGTAATAAGAATAATTTCTATTTTTAAGTTGAATAGCTTGAAATAAAAATGTTCTTAGAAAGGTGTATTAATAATAACACCAATTAAACACAATTATAAAAACATTTTTGAAATGTTTACAATTTTTTCCAAAGAATACTTATTGTCTAGATAGTGTATGGAGAATACATTAATCTCCAAAAAAACATTCTTTATTTGGAATGAGTTTTTGGGTCAACTAAGTTATACCTAAGGATGTTAATTTTCATTTTTATCTCATGAAAACTATCACTAAATATCATGATATTTAATATACATCTCTAAACCTTAAATGTAACCTCCTTTATTTGGTTTTGGAACTAATTAACTGGGTTAATTTTTATTTTATACATGTTATTTATCTTATTTAAAATTTTATGGGTGTTTTTATTGCAATATTAATATGCATATATTTATCCATATTAAATTTTAGAGAACAAGTGATCTCATAAAATTGTTATATGGTTTTATATTGTTTTATCCTAGTAAACTTAGGAAATAATATGATATTTTAGGTTTCATCTCATTATATGCTCTTATATTTGATAGCCTAGTTTATTTATGTTTGATTCAAAACCCTATGTTGCCTATTTATAAAAAATTATCAAACCCTACTGTGTTTTTATGTTGTGTACTTTCTATGTTTTCATTTTATTCAACCTAAAGTATCTAAATATTTGATTACAACTAGGAAAATTTTTAGGACTAACTGAGAACCTATTATTTTTAGTTAAATTATTTTGGTTAATTATATATATTTATTTAAATAAAAATTTTAATTTTAAAAAATAAATATATATATTTTTTAAAATGGTACTTTATATTAAAAATAATGGTGCTAATGTTACTTTATTCATTTTTTTGTAAAATTATCTAAATTTGATAATGCATGTGAATTAGATCATGATCAACAATTATATTAGACAAACAAGATAAAGATAAAAATATTCATATTTTAGGAAAAAATTTATGAAAAAATAGAATGAGATAGTTGGATTGATGATTATGTTAAAATAATTTGCAAGCCAAATGATAGTTTAAGAGCCCTAAATAATGTTAGCATTCAAGAGGTACCATGTAATATATTTAATGGATATATAATTTCCCATAATGGTTACCAAGATTATAAATTTAGATATTTTCTTTCAAAACATCATGATCAACTTTATATCTTGATTAATTTCATCTAAGATTTTTAACCTATGCCTTCTCATGTATTCATTTCTCAATTTCTTCCACTCCTACCCATGCTTAATTTTTAGTTGATTCTAATGTAGCTCTTATTGCTCCACGTGATTATATAAATATTATCCTATAATATATTCTTATAATGATATACCATTTCATAAGAATTATGAGTCAAGGAATATTTAAATTATCATATGATTATAGGAAATTATTTCAAAAAATGCATTGCTATGAAATATAAGGTACAATATCTTATTGAAAAACAAAATCAAAGTAGAGGAATGAAAAATAATTTAAATGAATTGGTGATTCCACCAAATAAAAATTTATTTTCTTTCCAAACATCATCTAAATAATAACACCCAATAAAATGACATGTAAATATACACATTATGGATAGATAAAATCAAAGAAAAACACCAATGACTGATAAAGCTTATCTAGTCAATGGTTTAATTATGGTGGTTGGTTAAATTATGTGAACAAAATCACTTATTTAGAATATTTTTGATAATATTGAAATACCAAGTTCTAGTATATAAAATGTAAATTTATTCATAAGAGCTTTCATAGGTGAACTTTCTCAAGAAAATATGAATTTATGGTGGATGATGTCTTGAGGATCAATATATGTGATAAGGAATCATTTAATAGTAATGAGATTTATAGAAAGTTTGATACCATAAAATTTTTGTGATACTGGTTTTAACTAGGGCTTTAAGTATGAATTTTTCCTTGGTGTTGGTCATGGTGAACAAATCTAAGGCACTTTCAGCAAAATATCCTGAGTTAAATTCTAGTGTCATGGCACAAAAGAGGTAGAAAGGGAAGCCAACGACATTGGAAGTTAGTCAAATGGTATAAAACCTATCTTAGTCTGGTAAGGTAATGATATTTTTAGGAGAAGGGAAGGGTAGTTTGGGGGATATAAGGCATATGTATTTATATGATAAATTGGTAAGCCAATCTACTAGGTCTTCAGTTAAAGTAGCTAATCAGGATAGGGTTTCAACTAATAAATTTGTTATTGTCAATTTCAAAAATCAAGATTTAGAGGAAATACTAAAAGGATAATATTAGTTTGTGGAGAGGGATCTGGTTTATATTTTTGATATATTTTGTCCATTCCTTTCCTATCTCCACCAATGGATTTTAAAATCCTTAAAACCTTTTTTGGAAGGCACTATGGAAATTTATCCCTATGCCAAATGTTTTTTATTGTAACTTTTTTTTTATATGATTGTAAAAGTATTTTTAAGACTAAAAAATGGAGATATGAAAATAATCTTATACTCATGAAGCCTTGGATTCCATATTTTAATACTTTAACAAAAAATCTTTCTTTCCATCATATCTGGGTGAGGCTACCATATCTACCACTTCAAATCTGGTTTTATCCTATTTTTTTTATTAGCTCTATTTGAGGTGAGTTATTAGAAATTGATGCTTCCTCATTGAAATTTTCCCACACTAAATTTTCTAGAATTTTTGTATGTTTAGATATCTCTTAGGATCTTCCCAATAGGATTAAGCTCAAAGTGTTAGTTTCAAACCCTAGATTTTGAAAGAATCCCCTTTAGATGTTGGAATTTATTTAATTTGGTTCATATTTTTGCTTCCTACCTTAAATCAAAACATAAATTTGAATCTTATTGGGGATAGGAGGAGCATCTTGCTATTTTTATAGATAGATTTTTGGATAGTTCATTTGGAAGGGTTTTAAGATTATTTTGGAAAAGAATTTTGATAAGGTAGGATCTTTGGTAAGATATTATAAGAATGATGAGTTAGTCGGTTATAATGGTAAAACTGTAAATAATAGTGAATTATCAAGTGGCATACTTGAGGTCAGAAGGGTTGTGTTAAATTTGGATTTAGATAAATTAGGTAACGTTGAATAATGGAAGGTGTTTAGTAGTAGGAAAAAATGTCATTGTATTCCTAGTTCTACACCCAAGACTTCTAGTACTCTTTTTAGAACTAAGAAGGATGATATAGGTAATTTTGGGTATTCTATTTCATTAAACTTTATACTAAAGTTGAAGTATTCTAAAAAAACAATTCTGGGTAAGCTGGTATTAAGTTGGCTATATTCTTTGATGGCAAGACAATTAATCCATGCCATTTTTTTATTAATTGATATGTTTTTGGGTCAGGGACATGTATTTCCCTAGCATCGATCTAAAAAAAAGTAATGGGATTTATATAAGATATATACTATATAATCTAATATTTATTATTAGATATGATGGTATAACTATAAATCCTCTTAGTTATATTATCTTTCATTTCCAAGTGGATCTTTAAATATTTAAAGGATTATTTCATGTCATACCCAAGAATGGAATTTATAATGTTTTTCTTGGTAGAACTTAAAAACACCAAATGCAAGAAATACCTTCTACTTCGCATCATTTTTTTCTATTTATACAAAATGACCAAGTCATTACAATTAAGATGGAAATAAACTTTATAAAATAATGAGTTTAATAAAAAACTTATAGAATTAAAATCCAAATAAATAACTAATATCTATACTTGATGAAATAGAAAAAAGGTTCAATTACATAAATATATCCCAAAATAGTAATAATAAGAGTAATCTCGAAATATTACAAAATAAAAATAAGATTAAGGGGTGTATGTAAAGAGATAAATATATGAATATTCTAAAATAATAATAATTATGCTATGAGAGTGGGATCTTAAATTGTGATAGTTATCAAGGAAAACATGTATTCCATTAATAAGGTTGATTATTATAAAAGTATAATTTTTTAAGAAACCATTATCCATAAGTGGGAGATATGTATTCTAAAAGAGACAACCAAAGGTAAAAAATAAGTATATAAAAGTTTGATTAAGTGGGCAAGATCTCCCGTCTCCTAGGCCAAGTTCAATTTTGATGGAGCATCAAAAGGAAACCCAAGTAGAGAGAGAATTGAAGGTGTAATTAGATACAATAATGGAGTTTTCATAGTATATTATGTAGGTCCTATAGTAATCAAGACTAACCATGTGTTGAAATCAAGGGTGGATCTATTTGGTATCTAGGTTTCCAAAAAAATGAATATTAAACTATTGGATATTAAAGGGGATTCTCAAATTATTATAAACTACCTTAAAAAAAATTTAGCCCCAAGATAAACCATTAGGAACCTAATTTATGATATTTTAGGTCTCTTTTATTACTCTTAAGATATCTTCATCAAACACATACAAAGAAGGTAATAGAGTTTTTGTTTGGTTCTCAAATTTGGGTGTCTCTAGTCTTGATCTTATAAAATGGACCAATGATAATGACTTTCCACTTCCATCAATCTTATTATTAATGAAGAATCTAAGATCAATATTTTTATTTTTATACGTTCATGAAGGATATAAAATGCTATCACCTACTAGAGGGAATCATAATACTCCAAAGATGATAATTATTCATATATTTAATTTAAAAAGCACTAATAAGATCAAAGAGGTAATTTCTTCCAATTTAAGAAGGATTGGATTTAATGAAATACTCATGTAAAGACTCTTTAAAAATTATATGTAGGGAAGGAGGCAGTCTGGAATAATTACCAATTAATGAGATATAATTACAATACATATCTACCACATGATATTTGGGATCTTATAATCAATTACCTTTTAGTCCCCACTTCACTATTACTTAGATTGCTTCATCTTCAACTAACTATGAGAATAGTGAATTTGGTAATAATCCCAAGTATTTATAGGTAACCATGCAAATGGATTGACACATGGTCAAAACTTCAACTAGTGAAGATGTTAAGAGAAACACTATAGTTTGGAAAATTCTCAAGAGGATTAGATTGGGGAGTTAAATTTATCATATAAAAGGCCTCAACCTATGTTTATCCAAGGAATTTGCTAATGACTAGAAGAATAAAATCATCAACATGGTGATATTTATATTGAGATCTGTACATAAATTATTTCTAAAGTTATTGCTATGCCTCCTAAAGGACTGAACATATTTAAGGATGGAAGGATGAAGAATGAAGAGTTAAACACCTTATTTAAGGATAAGAAAGGATCAATGATCTTAAAAATGGGATCCTTGGGACCTCCTTTCCCACCCCATGAGTGGAAGTTTTTTTGTACTTCATGAAATATGTGATACTAGAAGGTAGTTTCATAAAACTCCATTCCTATCACTTTTCCTTAATCATTTCAATCATAATAAATTCATGAGCATCCCATTTTTCTCCTTATGTCTTTAGATAATTTTGTTCTTGAATTTTAAAATTATCAATGTTCCCATACACTAATCTCTAATTTTCATTCTATTATAAGTATCCCAACCATCCATTATCTTAAAGTAAATTATGTCCCATCCTTCTTTTCTAGAGTCAATAAATAGGGGAGAGGTAAATCCTACCATAATCTATTTTTAAGGAAGAATGGTCTATTATTAAATGGGCACCTATGTTTATTACTATAAAAATACCCTCATTCAAAAATCATAATTTAGATGAGAAATGCCCATTTAACAAAGCCAAGTTATGTAAAAAATAAAGGATTCAAAGTCCATAGACATCATCTAACCCTCAAAATTAGTGTCAACCTCTAGGAAGGACATTGGGTTAAAGTAAGATACATGGAAGGAGAATGTTTGACATAAGTATTTGAAGCCTATTGGAATAGGTGAATATATATCAATAACCCTTTAGTGGATATCCATCCTTTGTACTTTAGTGATATTGACTTGGAGGATGGTAATTCCTTGGCTAGTGGGTCCATCTCCAACCATAATGGAAATAAGATGATTGTGAAAAAGGAATACTGTTATCAGAGAATTGATAAATTGGATAATTCCATTATATTGAAAATATTCACATTTAAATTTTTTTCACTAAAAATAAGATATTAAAAAAATAATTCAAGTATATGTATAAATAGATTGATAGGGAGAAAACTAATAGAAAATAGGGTCTCAAGAGGATATTTCTCATTGGGACCTATTTTAATATATATGTCATAGTGTATAAGATATGGCCAATTGTAATAAAAAGATATAAATAATGGAGAAGGATATGCAGACCATCAAAGGGAATGCATGTTATATGATTTCAATTAACAAAGACACCATTAAAAATTGTGCCTCCAACATCAAAACTCTATAGGATAAATTTAATAAGAGGAAATATGGGGATCCATAGAAATACCCCAATAAAATAACAAGGGGAAATAAGAGGAAATAGGGGGAGGAAACTAATATCACATAGCAGGTGTCTTTCAAAAATAGCTACAAACATTAAAGGAAGATTCAGAGGATATGGAGAGTATTTATGATCTTGTTATCCACTAGTTCTCTATTCTACTAAAGTCTGTGTTCCTATCATGCTTTTTAATGTTATGTAAATTTAATGTGATCTTTTTTATATCCTACTGTAGTTTGACCACTGTGGCTTTAATCTACCATATTTCTTATCTATTCATTTTTTCATTGTTATGGTTTTTTATCTTCTCAGGTTTCTATAAAATGATATGGTCCCATTAAAAAACCCATCTTTTTCCCAATAATTAAAAAAACATATATATCAAAAAAATGTGTGATTATCAAAACCTATTTCTACTACACACATAATAGCTTAACAATGATTCTATTATTAAGATAAAAATATTAAGAAAGATCATTTAGAGAATAATATGTAAGAATATGAATACAATGGTGAATATGGTGATGATAATGGTTTAGCATTCCTTGATTCATTGTTACTTCAACACAAGTTTTTGTTTCTAATTATACTCATGCTTTGACATATCTATATTCCATTGATTATTATGATTCACTTGATTATGACAATAATATTGGTTACATTTTGTCACTAATAATTTATGTTTGAATCTAATCACTTATTTTATTTTCCCTTTTACTTTATATTTTCTTAAGTTGTGTGATTTCTTATTTTCCCAACCCATGATTACTTTATTTTATTACACCCATTTGGGGTTTTATTCACTTTCATTCTCATTAATTCAAACTCTTTCCTGGCTTTCTTATGACTCATATATTAATGTTAATTTTTTTATCTAAATTTAACTATTATTAAAAAAATTCATGATTTCATCATTAAATTTTGTTTAGCCTATTTCACATTGTTTCTAGCATTACTTTTTGGTACATGTCAAATTAATTTCCAATAATTATTCTAAAATTATTTTTACCTAGTTTGTATTTTTGTTGAAATTATTATTATAATATTCTCAGGTGGTTTTCAAATTGTTTATAAATCTTTATCCTCTTGATTTTGTTTTATTTATCCAATCCCAAATTTTCATGATAACTTCTAAATGATGGTGGCATATTTTATTTTCATGTGTGTGTGTGTGTGTGTGTGTGTGTGTGTGTGTGTGTGTGTGTGTGTGTGTGTGTGTGTGTGTGTGTGTGTGTGTGTGTGTGTGTGTGTGTGTGTGTGTGTGTGTGTGTGTGTGTGTGTGTGTGTGTGTGTGTGTGTCTGTGAGTGTGTGTGTGAGATATTTGAATTGTAGGATTAATTGACACACAAAACATAACCCAAAGGGGTCTAAAATGTGAAAGCAATAACTAAAATGGAAATGAGCCCAAAATAAACCAACAAAAGGATCTTGGAAAATTCCATAAATATTGGTTATTAATTTAGACTTTAGTCTTCATGACTGATATAACCACCCCTAAGCCAAAAAAGTGTTAAGGTCAAATATAACAAGACTAGGGATCCTTGTGATGGAGTAAATGGGACTGAAAATGATAGCATAACATGAAATGTAATAAAATAAAATCCATAAGATTTAATAGGATTAATACAAATATTCCATTAAGTTATTGAGAGTGTATATGCATAAAATGACCTAAAATCATAGTGTAAACAAGTCTTACCAACTTTTGGTATCTAAAAATCCCCTTGACTTTAATCTAGAATTTACATGTAACTATAAATACTAGAATTAAAAGGATAAAGA